>CM044396.1:16642500-16655000 GCA_024322285.1 Musa beccarii | reverse complement strand
TAGTAGTGAGAGACTAAATTAGAACCCAAGGACCTCAGAAAGAACAAATCTTTCAAGTAACACCATCAAGGTTCAGAGAATGCATTGATAAATAATTTCATTCCAGCAGTCATGGCTTTATGGCACTGAAACAACTCAAGGGGACACAACCGAATTACAAAGGATAATATAATTTACTTTTCAGATGCATCATTTTAGTTGGAACTAAAGCTAAAAAAGGACCCGCTGCCTCATGCAAACTGATCAGGATGGGTCATTAATTTTAGCTAATTGCTCACCAATGTGATTCCATGAGTGATCAGTCCGAATAAGAAAAATTGCACCAAAGGACCCCATATTGCAATCAAGATTATAAAGTAAAAAGACCATGAAACAAAAATTTCAAGAAGCAGAAATAAACTTATGCATAATTGAACATGAGTTAATAAAAAGATATAGCATGATAACCTAGACATTTTAGACTACACCTGCAGCATAATAATCTCTAATTTTATCACAGTTTTACACAAACAATCACAAAAAAAATTGATACTCTCTATTGTCAACCACTAGTTATAACAGGCACCACTAGCTCCATGGGATCTAGACAGATGACATTCACACTCCTATATTTTGATGTCTTAAATGAACATCTTCCTGTTATGACATGGCTTGAATTTTCTTTTCCTTTTTCTGGATGACCATATTAATACATATGTTGTGATTAGGTTTTTTGAGAGAACCATTTTGTGAGAACTTTTTTTCCAAGAAACCTTTGGAGAGAAAAAGGAGAGATTTTTCCCAAAGAAAATGTGTAAGAGGAATTGAAAGAAAAGCACATGTACTTTGTATTTTCTCTCTGATACAGTGAAAATCTTCATCATCTTCATCTGTAAAGGAATGCATCTATTTTTCTCTCTATTCTTCTAAATTTTTTATTTGATTACATCCTAAGAACTGACTCAGATCCTATGTTTTGCCCTAACTCTACCTGTATCCATGCATTGTCTAAGAAAATGATCATTTTGAAACTTGGGTATCAGCAATAACTATGTGCTGATTCTTTCAGATTCAGCAATGTGGTTCTCATTTTTGCTTTAGATGATGCTCAAGTACTATCAGCAATCAATTTGAGAGTTTTCATGATGCATGTATCCTCAAACATGTAAAGTTCATAAATGCATGTATCTCATCACATTTAATATCTTAACTAAATAAAAATGATTAGGCATAATTATCAGCATGGACATACATGAATAGAAACAGATACATAAGAACTCCAACTGATATCCAATGTGCCAATTTACCATGGGGCAAATTCCTCTAGAACCAAATGAATCAAGTGGTGAGATCAGTAGAGGCAACATTAGGACACCAAAAGTGGTAATTACTATAGAAAATTACATTATGACAACATCTAGACCAAACAAAGTGTGAGAACCTATGTGCCAACCTCTGCTAGAACTTTGCAAGAACAAGGTACAAGGATGACATGCCTGTAAGAGGGTAGTACTTCAGCACCTCCAAGCTGATACAGAGACAAGCTCCTTGTGCTGCCAGTAAAGACAAAGCGACGCCTGGCACTTCTCCATATGAAATCCTCTGACCTGCACCCTCTTGAGAAGGCATTCTGCCTGCATCTCTGTAAAATCGCTGAACTGCATGGGGACAAATCCTGTTGTTGTATAGTGCATTCGCCAGGGAAGCATCTTGTCAGCTGCGCGGTGCCGCCCAAGAACAGAACTCTCAATTCTTGGTTGTAGCAGAAATCTCTCAATCTTGCTAGCCGTATCTTGGTTGATCCCACACGCATCAATGGACTCCATAAGTGCCATGGAGGACTGAAAAGCATGGATGAAGTGCTGCAAGAATGGTAGGTCAGTCCGATTGCAACCTTGGTCAACTGAGATCACGATCCTCGGGGACAGCTGCCTTACAACACGGAGGAGAGCTGTGAATGAAAGGTTCGCAGAACCTATGGGGAGGTTTACAGCGATGGCTTCACCCCCGGCACACAGGAGCTTCAAGGGGTCAAACGAATCAAGGCTATGGACGCTAAACTCAAGGGGGATGTTGACGTTGCTTGCAAAATGGGCGAGGTTATCCCGGACTAGGCAGAGATCAAGGTTGTTCTGGGAGCGATAAGGCACAAAAGCTGTAATTTTGAGCAACCGCACTGGACCTGCCGCTGAGCAGCGCCTCTGGGCCAGCTCCTGCATGAAGGAGGACCATTGGCCACCAAAACCAATGTCGAAGTCGATGATGTGAATGCGGTCAGAGCCGCCGAGCTCCTCTAGGAGGGCTTGAGTGCAGGTAAAATTGGAGAATTGGATGATGGGGGAGACCTCGGAGAAGACCTTGTAAGCACTGAGCTTGTGCACGACGTCCCATTTAGTCGCCAGGGGAGCAGTCGAGATCTGGCTCTGCTGATGGTGAGCTGTCAGAGTGGAAGGGAGGACAGGGTTCGACCTGTTCGAGAGGATCAGCTGCAGTGCCTCCTTGAAGTAAAAAGCAGAGCGGATAAGGGGCTTCCCCAGGGGCGAGGGGAGCTGGTGATTGAGCCGCGCCAATATCCCGTGCGCGCCAACGAAATTGCAGGCCTCGAGCATCTTTGCAGCCTCGAAAAGCAGGTCAACAACCGACTTTTGTAGCTGCTGCTGCTGCGGCGGCGGCGGCGGTGTGGCCATAGCTGCCATCGCATCATCCCCGAGAGCCGCCGCCACCTTCGGACTCACCGACCTTTGCTGAAGAAAGCTTGAGCTCTGCTGCTGCTGCGGGTATGACTGCTGTTGCCGGAGAAAGACGTCCCAGCTCCCGCCAGATTCCAGAAAGGGAAGTTTTGGCGGAACATGGTCGACGACCGGACGATGGCGCTTCGGTTGGGTGGCGAGGAGGTGCGACAGCTGCTGGTGCTCCACCTGCCCCACACTGAGCAAGAAAGGAGGGCTCGGGTTGGCTAATGGCTGGTTCAGGAGAAGCTCTGGACCAAAGAACTGCGGCTTGTCCTCCATGGCGTCCGGGAAGCACATTCCTGGCGGTAGAGAGAGCATCGGCGAGAAGCTGCTGCCTGCCGGCGGCTGAGGAGAGAAGAGCTGACTACCGGCTTGGTCGCCGGAGATGGCCCCTTTGACGCCGGTGCTCGCCAAGGGCTGAGACACCCAACTGTCACTACCGCCGAGCGAAAAGCCGCCACCAGTAGTAACATTAGAAGCTAAAGGGGAAGAACTACCCGTGGACGCCGAGACGGAGGGATCATCCACGATCCTTGCAATGGGTTCAAGCCCAATACCCGGGTCGAGAATCCCAAACCCCAAGTTGCCATTGTTGCCAGGGAAATCCACTGGCCCCTGGGAGAGGAGCAGTTGCAGCTGTTGCTGCTTAAGCCCGGCCGCAGAGGGGTCTTCGACATCGCCCATGATCCACCGGAGAAAGGTCTGCTCCCGGCCATGCGAGGCCGCCGAAGTCTCCGAGAGCATCACCTCCCAGTCCTCGACCCCAAGTCCGCCCCTTTCACCTCCTGCAACGAAGCCCATGTCCAGACCGGCTGGTACGGGAGGCAGCTCAGCCACCCACTCCTCCTTCCCGACCGCACCTCTGCCGGAGTCGGAGAGGGAGCATTTGTTGGCGGAGTTGCCGGAGACCGCCGCCACTCCGGCGGTATCGCAGGAGCTGCCGCTTCCTAGAGAAGAAGACAGTGTGGCTGTGGAGGTGGGAGAAGTCGGGCTCCTGTGATCAAGTACCGATCTTGGCTCCACTGCCTCTTGGATTACCAACTTTGGCCTCTTATTCGCCCAGAACAGAGCTTGGTTCCCTTCTAATACGGTTTTCACTGCCTGTAAGCCCCCCTTCCCCTGGTCATGAAAGGGCAAACCCCTCATCTAATGCAAGAAGCCAGATCAAAGTCTCTACTTACTTCGCTTCAAGAGAGAGAGGGAGGGGATAAAAAACAAAGATTTCGAGCGCCGAAACAGCAGACGCTGGACAAAGGAGAGATCTTCACTTTGTTCTGCCTCCTCAGTATACGTCGACAAATGCGACTACCTACACCTGCAAGCTAAGCTTTACTCATTCTTCTTTCACCTCCTCTACCTCCTTTAATCTCTCTCGATCTTCTCTCTTCTCTGGTAATGCGCTGTGTGTGTCCGGCTGGGTTGTGCAAGAGAGGGAGAAGCTGGGGAAGCAGCACTAGTAGCCTGTACTCCTCTCAAACTCTTTTCTTTCTCTCTCTCTCTCTTTCCTCCTCTTCTTCTAGGTTGCTTTCTTTCCCTCTTCTGCCATTGATGCGTGCAACATAAAAAAGAAGTGATCGAAGTGAGCCCCACACCCCGCGCCACCCCCCCCCCCCCTCCTCTCTTTCTCCCTCCAAAATTATCTCTATCTGCTGTTGTCCTCTATCTCTCCCTCTCTTCGCTATAAAATGTTCATGTCCAGGCTTCTGCCATCGTGCAGTTTCCCTCCCATTAAATTCATGTAATATTTTGTTCTTCTTCTTCTTTGTCTATGCAATAACAAAAGGCCTTGCGCTGCAGTAACTGTGGCTTGGAATCCGGGCCGTCAAAAGTAATCATAGATACGGTAAAAGGGTAAAGCTGGCCTACGCATAAAAAATAACCATCATTGTTTCTCTTGAATCTCCAAAATACCCTCAGTCTCCCTGATGTGGAGGCTGTTTCCGTCCTTTAATACGACCCCGCCTTTTGTGGCACTTTACGGAATTAAAAGCGCCGAGACGCGGCACCTGCACCGATACGGTACATGTCGAGCCGATACGTTACGTGTTATGCGGTTCCGTTAACGGTCGAAATCGAAAGAGCTCACAAAACTCCTGTCCCCGTCACGCGTGGAGGATCGCCTTACCTGTCTCTGATTGAGGGAAGCGATGCATCCACATGTGGGCCCCATGGCCGGTACAATCACAGCGCTAAAGGGTAGGAGCCGGTAGCCCGTAAATAGGCAGACATGTGGGGGCTTCACAGACGGGCGCGTCTCGCAGGGCTAATTCTGCCAATATGTAGGGGTAATACAGACATTTCACGGTTCGCCATGTACAATTTAGATCTGAGACCAAGCTGTTGTGCTTCCGTGTAGGGTCATTACCTGGGTTAGGATCTGCTACACTCTACAGGGCAGAGAACAGGCACTTCTTCACCACTCACCTTCACGTGATTGACTCAGGCGATATCTACGGAGACCGAGTGAGCGAAAGCTGTTTGGTGTCGTCGACAGGATGAACCGCTCCAGTGGTGCGGAGAGCGAGGCCGTCGGATCCGCGGGCCCCGCGTCACCAGCCAACGTAGACAGGTCATCGCTTGACGCCGCCGTGAAACTGCGACGGATGTGGACGGCCCCGATTGACTCGATGAGACTGACCGGGGGAAGGGGAACGGGGGGGGGGTGGAGGGGAGGGACGTCGCGGCTTTTGATGGGAAAAAAAAAATGGTCCCAACTTTTTCCCCCGCCGGCCACCTCGAATCTCTCCAGCTACCCGCCTGGTAACGGGTGTAGCAGTGGGCCCATATCTCGTCCTCCGAACGACAACACAGGTAGGACAGGGCGTGTGTCGATACCTACGACCGGGAGGAAACTCTTGGGCGGACCGGGTTCGCCACCATCGTGGGCGTCGTCTCACGTGGGTCCTAATAATGCTGCCGCACGCCAAGATGCGTGCATGCATCACGCGGTGCTGGCCATGTGTCGTGATTCACGATTGTACCGTGATTTGGATGGGTCACAAGACAACGTGACCCCGGGGATGGCAATGTGGGCGACATTCTTGTTCACAATCTCCAACCCTGTTCCGATTCAATCAGTAGCCTCCTTTGCCATCTCGACGACAATCTCGTTCACATTCAGGTCTTGTAAAGACAAGTAATTTCGCACACCAGCTTCGATTTCATGCGAAGAACTCCAACACTATCTAATTTAGGGATTTGCATCTCTCTACCTATACTATGGCATCTTTCTCCACTAGTCAAAGGGTTGGGAAAAAAATTGGTAATATCCCATTTATTTGAGACTTGATTATATGTATAGTCCTCGATCTAAAAAATATCTGTATTTATATTAATGGTGGATTAGATATAGAAAGGCTGCAAGTAGAACAATTTAAGTTGCTTCTACCTAACAACAGATGTGTTCTTTTGTCCACGTCAAAAATAAGGATCGCAGCTCATATGGAATTTGATGCACATGATTTAGTACAAATTATTTGGGAAGAACATGATTGAGACCTTTCACCCGTAACGTAATAGTTTGTATATTTGTCCATGTGGGGTAGCCAACAAGTTCTCATTATTGATAGATTATAAATATATCATCATCATCGTCAACAAGCCTAAGAAGATATTAGGATAATAATTATCATATTATATATGTTTCTCGGTTTATAATTATGCTTCAAGCAATGATTTTTTTAATAAGATTTTGAACTGACAATGACAATGGATACATAACGAAAGGTCATTCGTTGTTGATCCTTAACCACGTATAAAGATAGATATTTTCATGTTATTATTAAAATGTTTAATTTTTGAACTAAAAGTAACAACAGTAATATTTTACTCGAGAAGCTAATTATAATTCCTCTTTTTTTATTTGGTTGTGAAGTCAGACAAAATATTTATATTTATCTATGTATTTTTTCGATTATGATAATACCGACTAAAGCATGCTTCATTTATTTTCATAGAAAATTTTTTATTTAAAAATTGGATGATAGAAAACATCGGCCAAAGCAATCTCTTCTTCTCTTTTTTTTTTTTTTTAGCTTTTTTTTTCTGATTGATAAGCATGAAACGGGCACTTCCTTAGGTGTTCATACATCATTGAGGCATGTAGAGACAAGAAGCAAGGTTTCAATTGCTCCCTAGTGAAAAGGAAAAAAAAAATCAGATTATAAAATAAAACAACATTTCAATATTTAATGTGGAATAACGCTACTCTCTATCTCTCTCTAAAAGGTAATATAGAGATCAAACCTGGGGTAGAGAATACTGAACAATTTATACGGAATTTGAACAATTGATCATATACATGATTATGATAGTTAAATAAAATACAATGGCTCATAAATTTATTGTCTTTGATGCTAATCATTCCAAAGTAAGGATATTCATGGAGATCCACTTGTTCGATTCAAATGTTTACCATCAATATATGTTGGATTCTTTCTAGCATGGATAGATATATATTCACTTTATTCTTGAATCATAAAATTTATTATCAATAAATTTTGAAATTATTTTTGTTATCAAGGGATAAAAAGACAATAGAGCCGCGATTGGAAAAATATCTACCATCAATGTATGTTTGATTGCGAAGACAAAAATATTGTATCATAGGATTATACTAAGCCAAGCTAGCTAATATCTTTGTGAAACGTGAGTACGAGCGCACAAATGTAATTAGTGAAAAAAGAATTTTTATTGGACCTTATTACATCAGTAATGAAGATCTATACCAACTAAGCTCGTTGATATGTTTTTCAATCGTATTCTCTCATTAAATTAAATTAAATTGAAAAATAACAAACTCATATGCAGTCCTATTCTTTGTTAATTCTTTATCGTTCTTGTGAATGTGGGTAAGGTAGGATCGTGTCTTTGTCTTCCAAGAGAGAAGTTGTCGGTGCATTGCATCAGTTTAATAATTAAACAATGATGTTTAAAGCATGAACTGCAAAACTTTGATTCCCAACAAAGCAATGAGGAGAGCTCAATTTATTAGTTAACTAGCTCACGTTGTGATACCAATAAAGATCAAAATTGACATCACTTTCTAGCTTCAGAGTAGATTGGTGCGACCCAGTACTTTCAAAAAAACTTAGTGTAATTTAATTACTAGGGAAAAAAAGTTAGCATTCTATCTTCTTGACTCTGGGGAAAATGAAGAAAAGGAATTCTTGTACTGTTGGATTCTCTCAAACCATATGAATATTCTCATACACAAATATATTGATTGATTGACGTATGGTATTGGGGTCTTCATTCATTGTAGAAGAGGGACGAGGCTGTGGGCTCACACTGAGGTGTAAACAGCAAAGAGCAGTGGCATCAGATGTGCAATGGCAGCATGATGGTTAATGAGACAATAGATTGCGAAAGAGAGATGAGGACATTGACATTCGGTGGAGCACTCGAACAATATATCATTAACAAGGAATAGGAAGTCATTCTACAACATACAGTTTAATTTGAATCTCACTAATCTATATGAAAGTTGAGCTGTCATTGACTGTTAAAGAATGATGCATGATAATCTAACCCTCACCCCAAACTTGACGGAGTTAAAAGCCATATTCCATTGGCCCGTTAAGAAGTCATGTAATTGTCTGTGGCTGCTTTGGCCCATGGGCTAATTGATATGAAAAAAAGAACAAATCATGTTTGGTATAATATTATATAGTCTGAATGGACTAATAATGTATAAAGGTATTTAAACAATAGTGCCTAATATGATTTTTGATGTTTTATCTTAAAATTTAAATTTATTAAATTATTATGCTTTCAAATTTTAGATAATTTTGATAAATGAATCTACTACATGTCATCAGCATATCGATGTTTTAAATATAAAAATATATTGGTTTAAATTGATTTACCTATTTTTAGTTTGAAAAATAGATTATATATATATATAAAGATGGAAGATACCAAATATTATCCTTTGTATTAAAATAATAGGAAATGGAACTGCAGACTTCCCAGACATCATCGTGCTATAATATAATATCAGATGTTTTAGAGAGATACAATGGAGTCTTCCAATCTTTTATTGTCTCATGCTCTTTCTTTTATGGAATCCACAAGCAATGAAACGATAAAAAAGTTGTGTCTAATCTTGGTCTTGTATGGAAAAGCATATATCTTTATCTTAAGAATTAGATATTGTTTAAAATGATCTATACAAACATTTTTCTCATACTAAAGTAGACAGGTCACTGCCATTATCTTAAAATCCATTGAGAAAATTCATATTAATCACTTTTAATTATAGTCAATAGAGTTATGTGAGAATAAGGAGATCGAATCTTGCGACTTTGTTGCAATCATGGCAGGAGTGTCAGGATTCATGTTTAAACTGATCCACTACTTGGAAGGAATGCCCCTCCTTGGAAATCTCTTAATCTTATTATAAATATTATACACCTCTCTGAAAGTGTTTTGGGTTATCATATTTCTCGTATTTTTTATGAAGGAAATCTTGTTGTAAACTGATTAGCTCGGTTTGCAAGAGATATCAATTGTAATAAGGTTTGGGTTAGCGATTGATGTAGGAGCAATCTATTTTATATGTTATTTAAATAAGTTTTTCATAAGTTGCCACATGACAACACCTACTCAAAGCGAGGAAAAAATAAACAAATACAGGATGAGTGAAAAAAAATCAAATTCATTATTGATTGAAGATTATAAATTTTAATTGGAGATCTTAAATATTCATCTCTACATAGATAAAAGGATTTGACTTTGCTTGTTCACTTGTTTATTGTGCTATTCCTTGTTCTAGTACACCTAATATATATGATAGAAATATAATAAAAAGAATATAATCTACTTCATGGAAGAAAAGTCAAATATCAAGTCTTATATATAAGTGGGTAATCTTAATCACTTATATACTATTATAAAAAAAATAATTAACATTCGTCTCTTCTCGACTTCTGTATATGATTAGACTGCTTTGCTTACCAAGTCAAAAATACATTATAATAGCCTTCCAATTATCTTGATCTATAAATTGATTTCCCCTTGTTTACGTCAAAAAAGGACTCCATTAATCAATATTGAATGAATAAATCATATATTTGACTTAATGTGATTATAATTTTTTATTTATATATTTTTTATCTTTGTATGTGAGCCTATAAAAAGGATTAAAATATTATTCCTTATCTTGCATGTGAGTTGTGCGAGATCATAATTATATTTTTGATGATATGATTCTATTATTCACGTGTGAGACATACGAACGCATGAGGTCTTCATCTTAGAGTTTACTATTTAAGTCAGAGTGAGTCTAATATTCATCTAAGTTTTTTTTTCTATTATCTTTTAATTAATATATTTCTTTTATCTCTATCTTAAAAAAAAATTATAGTTACTCGTTCTACATCGATCAACGGGATCTTTTGGTCTTTTCGTTTGCTCTAACGTGAACAGTGATATTCTATTTCATCCTCACTCTTTGAATAAAATTTAATATATATAAAAGCATAGTTAATAATATTTTATTTAAATTAAATAATTACATAAGAGCAAATGAAAAGTTTGATTTAACAGACTTTAGTATATTATCTTGAACCACTTAAATTTTATGGTTTACTTATATCTAAAATAATCCATATATTTTAAAAAAATATAACATTAATATAAGTCCTTAACAATTGCTAGAATCTACTTATCTATCATACTAACTCATAATAAATTATTAATATAATGATATATATAATTTAAGTTAAAAAAAGATTAATTTTAGTTCTTATGATTTTGGTCATGAATCACTTAAGCTCTTATGATTTTATTTGTGTCTAAAATAACTCATACATTTTTAAAAATGTATATAATCCCCTCCCATAAGTCTGAGTTGATAGACATTACAACTTACTTGCATAGTATATTAACTCATAATAAATAATTAATATAATAATATATATAATTTAAGTTTAAAAAAAATCTATTTTGTGAAGGAAAAAAAAGCAATGGAGGTTATAGCGACGGACAAAGGCGGAGAGACATAGATAAGAGAGGCTGGAGGTGGAGACAAGGGAGAACTGGACAACCACATCATAAATGTGATAGGTGAGGGCATAAGAGAGGACGAAGTGAGAGGCAATGAGGATAAAGATGTCTAAGAGGAAGAGGAACTAGAAGACCATTGCATGACTAATGTCAGACTAGTCAACATACAACTACTTGAGGAAGGATTGGAAGCTCTTGAGCTTGTTATCAATGCGGAAAGAGACTGCATGCATACGACGTTCTACGAGGCAGCAATAGCTTAGTGCTACTATTGGTGGTCACTTCCACAATGATGTCTCCACCCGCCATTGATGGTGGTCTCATTTTTTAATTTAAATTATATATATTATTTTATTAATAATTTATTATAAGTCATCATGTCATATAGTAGATCTAACATTTGTTAACTCAAATTTGATAGGAAAAACTTATATGCTATGTTTGTAAAAATATATGGATTATTTTGAATACGAGCAAAACCATAAGGGTTTAAGTGGTTCATGACCAAAACCATAGAGGCTAAAATAAATTTTATTTAAAACTTAAATTATACATATCATTAGATTAATAATTTATTATGAGTTAGCATGTCACATAAGTAGACTTTAATATCTATTAACTCAAATTTAACGGTAGAAGTTTATATGCTATGTTTTTTAAAAATATAAATGTTATTTTATATATGAGTAAACCATAATAACTTTGGATCATAGTCAAAACTATATAGATTAAAATGAATCTTAATCCAATATTAAATATTTAAAATAACCTTAATATTATTAATATGATGATAAATAAGTCTTTAAAGGCTATTAAATATAAAATTAAATTGTTGACGTAGCATGACATAATAATACTTCTTCCATATCCTCTCTTTATACTTGTTCTTGGTGGCAAAATGGTGGGGTGACAACCCCATCATCATTAAGCCCTAATTATGTCATTGATTAGGCAAACATAAACGAGCAAGAGCCCAAATTAGAGTTCGAAACATGAGAGAGCACGCTCTCATTGTTTGTGCTTGTTGGCCTTTTGTGTTAGTAAAGTCTTACGCATTAAGTGGCTCTTTCGTACAGAACTAAAGCCTAGCTTGACTTGAACTAAGACATATATAAAATCATTGATTTGTTATCTCGCATTGTGATCATTCAACACGTAGTCGATAGATCCGGTTATTATCAACTCAGGGTAGCCACTACTATTTGGTTTGCTTTCTAGTTGGAAACACATACAAAATGTTTGAAAATAAAGAGAAAATGATTGTAATATTGGTAAGACACACGAGGTTTAGACCTCATCTCAACTTGGACTTATGTGAGCTCGGTTAGGGTTTATAGAGTTAGCTATTATTGCCTAGCCCATTACTAAGCCCTAGCTCGGGTCACTCTTGGAAAACAAGCCCACATTCATAATCCTCATGACCACTGAGTGACGGACAATATTTTTGTTGAAATATTTTAATGCCAACACATAAAATGTAAGTTAGCAAATGTCAACGTAGGTTTGATTGTCTAACATAAAAGTGACACGTGTCAAACTCTCTCGTATCAATAAGAAAATTTGAATTAATGGAGCTAGTATTCATCAAAGAACAAGAATTTGAAGTATAGAAAGTCTTCTATGTAAAGATAGAGACAGTGAAATTTAGGATTTGATATATATATATATATATATATATATATATATATATATATATCTCATATATTCTTAGGTTTTAGTGAGAAGAAGTTGTGAGGAAAAAACACTTAAAAAGCTCCTAGAATATTTTTCTTTAACAATCTA